>OX463763.1:4682530-4687530 GCA_949825005.1 Gasteruption jaculator | reverse complement strand
ATAATAATAATAATAATAATAATAATAATATTGACATTCATAATAATTTTATTATTTTTGTGTAAGGAATAAAAATACAGTTTCTACGAAATTGGAGTTAAATAAAAATTGAGTTATTTTTCAAAATCCACGATTTTTCCAGTTTTTTTTTATATTTTGACAATTTATTTATCTTTAAAAAATAATATTTTCACAATATATTTTTAAAAAATGAGAATTTCGAAAATATATAAATTTATTTTTTTTTGTTGAAAACCATGGATTTTTCATGGATGGAAACATTTCCTCCAGGATTAGTTCCTTTTGTAGAAAATTTTGCTCGGGTTTTTAGAAAAGCTTTTTTCAGGTTTTGCCATTTTTTAAGAAAATTGTTGCAGATTTTTAATAAAACAAATTCTTTATTTTCCCAATTAACTTCATTACGTCGACACTTTTTTATCTACCAATTCCAAAAAATCATTAAAAAAAAAATGAGAATTTCGAAAATGTATAAATTCCTTCTTGAAAACTATGGAGGGAAACGTTTCCTTTCGAATTAGCTTTTTTTAGAAAAACTTTTTTCAGGTTTTGCTATTTTCTAAAATTTGTACTAAAATTTGTACTAAAATTTTTCTAAAGCTTTTTACTAAATTTCTCCATTTTCCGAATCTCAAAAAAACATAGAAAAAAAAATTGAGAATTTCGAAAATCTATAAATTCCTCCTAAAAACCACGGACAAAAACATTTTCAATACAATTGCTCTCTCATTTATCAAATTTTTCAAAGAATCCAAATTTTGTCAAATTTTTATTGAACAAAAATCCACTGTTTTTCCATTCAATTTCATCATATCAACGATTCCTCTATATATAGAGCACATCCACACCATATATACATATACATATATACCACATATGGCTTTTCCAGTAATAATCCAAGTAAAAAGCAACAGTCGGACCAAGTGTTCGTTAAATCGTGACGCGGTTCTCGATCGTATTAAACGTATCCACACACACACACACGCGCTCAAACACACAAATATCTATGTATGCATACATACATATCCATACATATAGATATACATTCTCGTGTGTACATACACACAATACGCGCAAAGGGACGAAAATGTTTTTGGATCGTATCCTGATCGGTACGGTCTCACGTAGATAAAAGAAACGCGGAGTTTTACGAGGTCGTAAAAGTAAGAAGAGAAGGTACAGTTTTTGTAGGGAAAAACGAGGAGAAATATCCCTCGAGCTTTAACTTCGTTTTATACTAAACTAAACTTGGTCTTTCTTCTTCTTTTTTTTATTTTATATATTTTTCTTTTTGTTATCTTTCGCTCCAAAACCTAGAGAGAGAGAGAAAGAGAGAGAGAGAGAGACACCAGGTTGCGCTCGAAAATCCCATTCTTTGTGATCGGGACCGTGCCCCTTGGTGATGCAACCATACATGCATACACAAACGATCACACACACACACACACACACACACACACACGATTGCAAGTATATCGGTGTCGTGGGTTTCTCGTTTGTTTTGGTTTTTAAAACTGGGCCGATAGGTCGTTGGCCGTATCGTCGTGTCGAAGTCGGGCCGAAGTCCAAACGCATGTATGTATGTACGTAAGTACGTGCGTAAGCCTTCGAAACTTCAGAAGTAACGTGCGCGAAGTATTAGACGCCTTCGGGGCTCGTCTTCCCTTCGCAGCTGGTTGCCTCTGTCTGACAAATGCTTCTCATTGCCACCGAAGCTGCTACAGATCCTGCTCGGTAATAAACCTAGTGCCTAATACCTACTGGCAATTGGTGTGCGTGTGGGTTTTTATGAGCCGTTTATTTTGAGAGTGGCCCAAGTCCACTTTATTTTTTCAAATTTTAATTAGAAATTGAGCTTTTCTTCAAAATCCACCGTTTTTCCAGTTTATTTTTATATTTTATGCAATTTATTTATATTTAAAAAATAATATATAAAAAATATATGAAAAAAAATGAGAATTTCGAAAATATATAAATTCCTTTTTTTTTTGAAAACCATGGATTTTTCATGGATGGAAAAACATTGCCTCTCGGATTGGTTCCTTTTGTAGAAAATTTTGCTTTTTTTTAGAAAAGCTTTTTTTTGAGGTTTTGCCATTTTTTAGAAAATCGTTGCAGATTTTTAAGAAAAAAAATCTCAGAAAATAATAGAAAAAGTATGAGAATTTCGAAAATGTATAAATTCCTTCTTAAAAACCATTTCCAAAATGCCTTTTACGGCAGCTAACTTCGAGTGGCACGTGTCACTACAGTTGACAGCAAAAAATTGGACCGTTTTCAAAATAAACGGCTCGTACGTTCAAATTTTTATTAACATTTTCCCTTCGTTTGACGCCGGTATGAATCTTTATGTACGACACCAACGTGGTGCCACCGGCGCTTGCCCGATAGTTCTCGCATGGCACCAACGCGGTGCCACCGGACGGCATAGTGTTAATATTTTTAAGTGACAGTTGAGGATTTTGAGAATGACCCCATGGATTTCATAAAATGACCCCATTGAAATTCAAATTTCACCCCCAAAAATTCTAGGTTATGGTGTTTTTCATTTTTACTTTTTTATCAGAGTTAGTATTGTTACAAAATAAAAATATATTAGGCACCAGTATCGACCGAAAAAAAATTGAAAAAGTTTCCAAAAATAATTTCTGCTTGGAATCTACAAAATATCGTTTTTCAAAATCATTTCCATGGGGTTTCAATTTTTTTTTTCTCCAAGTCGGAAAAATATAATCGTCTCTGACGTTGACGGAAATATTAAAAGTGCTCGAATAATTTTTAAAAAATAAATAAATAAATAAAAAGAAATAAATAAATTAATAAATAAATAAAAATAAATAAATGAATAAAAGTAAATAAAAGAAAACATGAGAAATGTATTGAAAAAAAATATTTCGAAATTCCATTTTGGAAAATCTCACACGTCCCTTTGAGGCTTTCATCCCATATTCGCGTTCATCCTCATCTTTATCTCCTCCTTGTCCGTTTCCATCTCGTGCCTCCCCCGTTCCTGGAACGAGAAATCTGCGTGTCCGATTTCGCAATGCTCCTTCTCCGATTACTCACGAGTTGTAATCAGCTACATGGCTCTTTTAGAGTACAAGGCTCTCAATGAATGCCTCTCTGTCTTTCATGAAGCGTCATCCGTGTTTATAAAATCCCCGGTGAAATGATGTGTGTCAAAACGTTAGAATCCATTTATATACACTTGTATCAAATGAGCTATTCATTAGTGATTTCCTTCTTCTTCTTTTTTTTTTCACCCTGAAAATACGCGTCACTACATACACGTATAATATACATGTATGTATATATACATATATATATATATAAGCATTTTATAATATTAATAACAGAAAATACTGAATTTAAATAATTTGCAATTTTTTTTAATTTACCCAAGCGGGAATGATTATAAAAAAATTGATATTGGCACTAGTATCGCTAAAAAAAAATTTTTTCTTGGAATTCTGCAAAATGTAGCTTTTAAAAATAATTTTTATTTGGCGCCAGTATCGATAAAAGAAATTTAGATATTTTTTCGTTTTTTTTTTGGAAATAATAATTCTTCATTTTTAATTTTTCCTCTCGGTCTTTTTATTTAAAAATTCGATTTTAATTCATTAAATATTAATTTGGTTGGATACAACAAAAAAAAAACGACCAACGAAGAAAAAGAAGGAGGATTTATATATATATATATAGCTTTCGACGAAACAAAAAATGTGATATCTATCAAAATGTCAAGTGTTCGGCGTCATAAGGGATTTCGGTAACGACTGTGCGCTCTTGCGAGTAAGAAGTGTCTTCCCATAGACGCTTTTACCAGTTTTTTTTTTATCACGAATAATAAATATGTCAGTTTTTTTTTGGGGCAGTGAAATACCAATTGTCAAATATATATTTTCCCGTAACGATTCCGGATACGGAGAAAAAAATTTGAAACGCCATGGAAATTATTCTTAAATGCTATAGTTTGGAGAATTTAAAAAAAAAAACAATTTTCTATAGACGCTTTTTTAATTGTTGAAAAATCGAAATTCGCGACAAATGTATTTTTTGTAACAATTGTGACTATGGTAAAAAATTGAAAACGCCATAAATTGGAGTTTTGGGAACGAAATTCGAATTTCCATGGGTCCATTTTACGAAATTCCAAGCGAAAGTCTTTCCACAGACAATTTTAATGTATTTTTTATCGATATCAAAAATTATTTTTAAAAGCTCCATTTTACAGAATTCAAAAAAAATTTTTTTCAGAGACGCCAGCGCCGATATCAATTTTTTCTATAATAATTCTGGCTTGGGTAAAAAATTGCAAACCACTAAAATTCAATATTTTCTATTATTGATATTACAATATTATAAAATACTTTAAAAATGACCAACAAAAATTAACTGAAAAATAAAAATTAAAAAAACGTCATAATAAAAGGAGGAAATGCCGGTCGCGAATTTCTGGGGTAAAACTAGTGTTCAGGGGGAGAGATTTCGGGTCAATTTTTCGTAAGTTCGGAAAAAGTACAACATATATATATATATACACAAGTAAATGATAAAATCCCTTAAAAGCCGTTGATGTCAATTCCGATCAGACTCGAGACTGAGCTCTACTGGTCTCTCCCCCGTATGGGGAAGGTTCTTCTTTTTATGGCACTTAAAGTAACGTTATATAACGATCGCACCTTAAATTTGATAAAAGAAGAAAAAAAAAAGAAAGGAAAAAGAAAATGGGGACGGAAGAAAGGAGGAAGGAAGAAAAAGCCTAAGAGAGTGCTTGCGACGTTTAAAGGGAGAACTTAAACCACCGAAGGTAGACAAGGAGATAAAAGCGCGCGATAATCGCATTAGCAACTGTGAAGTGCAACGAAGCGTCCATCCAAAATGCTGTTCAAAGCGAACTACGTAGTATGTAGTTACTACTAATAGAACTACACACATACACATGGACATAGATATGTATATGTACATGTATGTATTCT